>JAGDYQ010000011.1:2861554-2872744 GCA_021962125.1 Bulinus truncatus
CATTGTCAAATAACATTGTCACATAACATTGTTAAATAACATTGTCACATAACATTGTCAAATAACATTGTCAAATAACATTGTCACATAACATTGTCAAATAACATTGTCACAAAACATTGTCAAATAACATATCAAATAACATATTGTCAACTAACATTATCAAATAACACTCTGAAATAACATTGTTAAATAACATTGTCAAATAACATTCTCACATAACATTGTCAAATAACACTGTCAAAAAACATTGTTTTAGCGTTTAAACGAAGTCGAGCAGTTTTTTTTATTTAGTCTATACAATTTCTATAAATAATTTAGGAACATAGTAAAAGTCTGTTTTGGAAAGTTACTTTTTTTCTAATACTTTTTCGTGTCATAAACCTTGTTTTTGTTTGTGTACATTATATATTATAGTATAAACCTTATAAGTTGTGTTCTTTATTTGTTTCACTTACTTTTGTTGGTAAAATGTACCTATATAAAACTAGTAAAAATTACGCACCAGACTAAAAATAGTGTTTTGTCATCGAGTAGAGAACATCAAAGTGTTCGAATTTATTAATCGATTTGGCTTTAAACTGGGAATAAATGAATTCAAATTTTACAAAAAAAGTATCATCAATCAATCTAATGCTTTGCAGTGAGACAATAATAAAAAGCCAGTATAGATTACAATATGAAGCCAGTATGAATCGATTATGCAGGTACACATACAACATTACATAATACTGTTTAGTAGAAATACAGACATATATGCAGACTAATATCATACAAAAACAATTTTTTATATGACTAAACATAAAAATGAAAGGAAAGTTTATATTTCCTTTTTCAGCACTGGGGAATTCCATTAAGTCGGAGGTTTCGTGCTTTGAAATTATGGTTTGTCATTAGAATCTATGGCGTGGAAGGTCTACAGAAACGAATCAGAGAAGTATTTTGAATGAAACATTGTATTTGTATTTTAAAATGAATAGTTGATATTGTGAAACTATTTTCATAAACCATCATGTAGTTTTTTATCTACCTTTTCACATAACCATCTATCTATCTAATCTATCTATCTATCTATCTATCTATCTATCTATCTATCTATCTATCTATCTATCTATCTATCTATCTATCTATCTATCTATCTATCTATCTATCTATCTATCTATCTATCTATCTATCTATCTATCTATCTATCTATCTATCTATCTATCTATCTATCTATCTATCTATCTATCTATCTATCTATCTATCTATCTATCTATCTATCTATCTATCTATCTATCTATCTATCTATCTATCTATCTATCTATCTATCCTACCTACCTACCTACCTACCTACCTACCTACCTACCTACCTACCTACCTACCTACCTACCTACCTACCTACCTACCTACCTACCTACCTACCTACCTACCTACCTACCTACCTACCTACCTACCTACCTACCTACCTACCTAACCTACCTACCTACCTACCTACCTACCTACCTACCTACCTACCTACCTACCTACCTACCTACCTACCTACCTACCTACCTACCTATCTACCCCCACCTACCTATCTATCTATCTATCTATCTATCTATCTATCTATCTATCTATCTATCTATCTATCTATCTATCTATCTATCTATCTATCTATCTATCTATCTATCTACCTACCTATCTATCATCTATCTATCATCTATCTATCATCTATCTATCTATCTATCATCTATCTATCAATCTACATTTTTATAGATATATTTGTAGGTATATAGATAATTAGATATGTTACTTTCTCACTAGCATTGCAGACTTACAGAAACTATTTGCTTCGAAAGTATTGTCTGACGAAAGATTTGAAATTCTTGGAGAAATTACGATGGGACTTGTGTGCTTTCGACTTCACGTAAGTTAATATATACTATATAGGCCGAGATAGTTGCACTTAGTGAATACTACTATTTGGGTGTAATTTATATTTTACCTTTGCACCTTAAACTCCAGGGTCCCGAATACTTTAAGCCCAGAGACTTCTTAAAATGATCAACGACAGTGGTAAACTTCCTTATGGTTCCTGCTATGTTGAATGAACATTACATTATCAGGTGCATTTACATTTTTACTTGAATGAATACTGTGCCTCATGGATAATAACATGTTTAATCATATTGCATGTAACGGATAACACAATATGAAATATAATAAAGTAAATATTCAAGTAGTTCATTTGATATGCAAGAATACAACTCCTCTACAAATAGCAATCCAATTAGATACAAATGAATTATCACATATATTGAAACTAATCTCACTTATCGTATAAACAATATCACTTCTCATTCAAAAAACACTACACTTCTAAGACTAAAGCTAGGTTCATCACAACAGTGAGAAGCTGTCACAAAAGTGGGAAGCTAGGTACATCACAAGGGTGGGACGCTAGGTACATCACAACAATGGAAAGCTAGGTACATCATAGCAGTGGGAAGCTAGGTACATCACAACAGTGCGAAGCTAGGTAAGTCACAACAGTGGGACGCTAGGTACATCACAACAGTGGAAAGCTATGTACATCGCAATAGTGGGAAGCTAGGTACATCACAACAGTGCGAAGCTAGGTAAGTCACAACAGTGGGAAGCTAGATACATCACAACAGTGGGAAGCTAGGTAAAACACAACAGTGTGAAGCTAGGTAAGTCACAACAGTGGGACACTGGGTACATCACAAGGGTGGGACGCTAGGTACATCACAACAATGGAAAGCTAGGTACATCATAGCAGTGGGAAGCTAGGTAAGTCACAACAGTGCGAAGCTAGGTATGTCACAACAGTGGAAAGCTATGTACATCGCAATAGTGGGAAGCTAGGTACAACAAAACAGTGGAAAGCTAGGTACATCACAACGGTGGGAAGCTAGGTAAGTCACAACAGTGGGAAGCCAGGTACATCACAACAGTGGGAAGCCAGATACATCACAACAGTCGCACACTAGGTACATCACAACAGTGGGAAGCTAGGTACATCACAACAGTCGTAAGCTATGTACAACACAATCAGGCCCTCCAGTTCGGTCATCATTACACACGCAACCAATGGCTACTTGTGGGGCGATTCACTGGTCTAACATGCACCTCCTACCGTCGCAAGAGCCCAATTGACAGTCCCACTACACTTTCACATCACTAACACACTACAAACACCCCGACCAACATACACACTGACCATGAACTCTATGATCTCTCGACAAACAATTTATTTATTTATTAGTTTATAAAGCAATGACATTTCTAGGAAAAAATACTATATATATATATATATATATATATATATATGTGTGTGTGTGAGTGCAGTACCTCACCTTTAGTAACCAATGCCTGAGTGCCACCAGTATTCCCAACCCCTTCTCGTTGTTTTGATTTTTGTTTTCCTTAAATTCTAAAATCTTATTTCTAAGGAAAGACTTCGCACCCCATTTGACCTTATTACATTTGGGACCTCTAAATAAGTATATATTCTTTACGTTTCTTCCTAGATTTGCTTTGTGCACTGAATATGCCTGTGAAGAAGACATATCTTTCGCATGGAAAGTAATAACTACAGCCGCTACTGAACTTTTACAAGCAAGACATGGCTGTGATAGTAACAAGGGAAATGGTTATCGCAATTCACATGTCGTAGGTAAGTAGTACATGGCCAAGAAATCTAATTAACTTAATATCGAAACAACAATTATATTTTTAGTAATGAGAAAACTCAAATATTACACAAAACATCTTTAAGACACATATTCTATATTCTTTTGTATTATATGTTTTAACAGACTAGTTCAGGGATGGGTAAACCACGGCCTGTTTGAATCGTATACCGTCACACTGTGACAGTTCAAAGTGTCACGTAAACATTAAATTCATCTGCATCAGGTCCGGCCTTCTAACAAATCTAAGAACACATTGTGGCCCACGATTCATAAAGTAGACCACTAGTGTGTTAGTTTTAATTACGGCTGCTGATTAAACTGCATTAACGTGCGATTAACGCGTCAAAAAAGAATTTGCGATTAAAATTTTTTTAACGCAACACCTCTCTCTCTCTCTCTCTCTCTGAACTCTCTCATTGATAACTGCGGGCTGAGTCTTATTCTCTTAGAGCTTGTAAGATCAAACTCGCTGTGTTCCTCAACATCTGGGAACTGCCATAAAGCCCAATAGCAAGCGAGCTAGCCGAATGGTCCACCCTGTGGTCCGCCAGCCTCGGGGCACTCAAAAAGCACATGATCCACGGTTTCCTCCACTTCCCTGCAGCGTCGGCAAAGGGTATCGACATTGGGCCTCAACCTCCCATAGTACGCACCTAAAGGACAATGCCCAGTACGGAACTGGGCAATTAGTGCCTGCTCGAACCTCCTAATCCTTCACAATGTGTCAGTTTTGGACGGCCGCGCCATCTGACAGTGGACATTTCTGCCCGTCACCCGATTGTCGAGGACCATCGAGTTTGCTCAAAGAGCCTGATCTTGGCACACGCTGCCTCAAGTGAGCTCTTTCTTGCACTCACGGGCTGCGCAAGGAAGTCAGCACTTTCGTTACCAGGCAGTCCACATGCCCGGGGACACACTAGAGGGTCACTACTACACTGTGTCGGGACATAAGAGCCTGGGTTGCCAAAACCATGGCTACCAATAGCTCGGGCCATTCTCCCGTCCTTTTTAGGCTTGGAGAACAAAGAGCGCATCCGTCAGGATAACAATGCTCGTAGCAGGCAAAGTACCGTCTTGAAGACGACCCCCCCCCCAATGTGTGCCACTGCCTCAGTAATGGCTGCCATCTCTGCCTCGTAAGCACAGAATGAACCACATGGCCCTGCAAGATCTTCTACAAATCGGGTTTGTGGGAAACTGATATGGACCCCAAATGAGGAGCTTGTACGGCCATCAATACTGGTTACAGAAGCATCAGTATTGACCAATATAGCGTCTTTCGGATAGGATCTAATCGTCTCCAATGCCGCATTGTGCAGTGTTTGGGGTTCTTTTGCATTCCCAATATTGGTTTCAACCAGGGTTGTACGGACCTCCGGCATGTGAGCTGCGCCAGGAGGAGCCCGGGATGCGATCTTTAGCATTAAGCGGTCGGTAGGCAGCTCGATTTCTCGTGACAGTCTCGTAGCGTGATGCATGGTAGACTTCATCATAAACCGCTTCCCTTCCAACCAGCCATCGACCATCTCCCTAAGGACAGAGGTCGCCACTTATACCGCTCGTAATCACGGCCCGCTACCTACGATACACTAGTGGAGGCACGTTTGCCATGATCTCGACCGCTGCTATTTGCGTCGTTCGAAAATTGCCTGTGATCAGCCGGAAAGCCTGGTTTTGCACAACATCATGGTCTCTAATGACGATCGAGACCCAAAGACCTGCACTAACTGGCTGTAATCAATCTGGGACCTTACTGCACCTATGTACAGTGTCCTCAGGACATCATCTCGAGTTCCCCTGGACGTGCTCGCCAACTTCTTGACAATATTCAGTGCAGAGAGTCAACTTCCTGTCTAGTGTGACACCCAGGTTCTAAGTGCATTCATTTAACCAAAATGCTGAAAGTTCAGAGTAGCGCCAAATCTATAAATAACCGAATTTCATTCTATAATTTGAAATAAAAATCTGTTCATTTACTATGTAGTTCTTCCCTACTCCACCTGGTCGCAATTCTCTCACACACATCCACCCCCCCCCCAGGTATGCGGACAAAACAATTAACAAATCAATCAGGTGAAACTCTACAGACGAGAGGAAGTGTTAATTCGGAACGTTGGAATTCATCTTTGTTGATGGTCGAGCGACTCATTAACAGCTGTGTTGTAAACACTTCCAGAAGAAGGCCACAAATACGGTCTTGTTCTATCAGAACCAGGCCATAAACACAGTCATGTTCTCGTCTAAAGTGCACAAAGCCATGGTCGTGGCAGCAAATGATGTCTGCATTTCAATCTACTCCCCATTCAAGAGCCCACAAATGGATACAAGAGGGCCCAACAAATATAAATGAAATCAAGGCTTTCCTTGGGGTTATAAGAAATATGGGCTTGATAACAAAAAAGTCCAAAATCATTGCCTACTGGAACATGATTAATGAGAGCCAGGAAACTTTGTGGTTTGTGAAACATTTCAATAGAAATCTGTGACGTTCAGAATTGCCCTTCTCCCCCACCAACCCCAGTTCACCACAGGGTCAAGGTTCCAGCCGCTATGTTTGTGTAGATTCGTTTCATCGACGTCGCCTTCCCCCCAATCGTTTCACTGACGTTCTTCCCCCCCCCAAACGTTGCACAAACGTATTCGCCCCGACCTTATAAATACGTGAATGGCAGTAATTGAGTTAGTAAGGTGCTCTGAGTTAGTATGGTGCTCTGAGTTAGTAAGGTGCTGACAGTCATAGAGTAGACGTAGATAGAGTAGTGTAGATAGTTCTAAGATTCTAAGAGTTAGTTGTAAACTACTTGTAGTGACATTTGTTTAAGTAGACATCATTAGACAAAGGACTTATATTATATATACATATATATTCATCTATGTTTAGAAGCAATTAAAGTTAGATCTGTTGTGTTCATATACCAAGCCTTGGCGTTGATATATTTATTAGTTAGAAAATTTAACGTAACATATTTGGTTATCCTACGCCTTGTAAAGTATAAGATCGTATAAGAACGTTACATATTTGAAAATAACAACGTAACAAAATCGTGTTCAACTTTTGTTGAAATTTGTTCATTTTGCTGACTATAACCACATTGCCGATCCAACATCTGCTGATTATAGGCTTTGTAAAGTGCAAAGTTTGAATTGAAAACTTTAATAGAAAAAATTTGTTTCATTACCATCCCTCAGGAAACATTTCTATAGATGAACGTTTGGTCGGATTCGAGGGTAAGACTGCCTACAACCACCAATATATATCTAATAAAAGACATGCAAGATTTGGGATTAAACTTTGGTGCTTATCTCACAGCACTAATGGCTACCTGTGCCACTTTGAAGTTTAAAGTGGAATTAAAAAAAAATCCAATCCTGTTGGCATAGCTACACCTAAAGGACTCAACCATGATCTAGTTGTGACCCATGGACAGTGCTGGCTTGTTATACAGGGGACACCATCTGGTTCTAGACAATTATTTTTCTTCTCCAGATTTATTTGTTGATCTTTACATCAAAGCTACAACAGCGACAGGTACTTTGAGAAAAAATAGAAAAAGGACTTCCAGATGTCTGCCTGAAAGAAAAACTGAAGAAAAAAGGAACTACGGCTGCTAGAAAATGGACTTTTCTATGTGTTGTCTATTAGGATAACTCTAGGAGACCTATTCTTTTATCTACATAATTTAAAGCAGGCTTTGAAGCAACTCTTAACAGAATTATATATTTACATTCTTTTTTGCCATCGATTTTTTTCGATTTCTAATGCATACTTTCAATAAACAATATATACTTATCCATGTTTTAATATATTGCGTTATAGTGAAGTATATTTGTTTAAAGTATTGATATATATATTAACTTTAGTTACTGACTCTTTATAAAATCAATGTATACTTATAATCAAATAAGGAAAAAAAGTTTCAATAAGCATTTATTAAATGCTATACCTGGGGATAAAAATATAATAAGTAATAAATTTTGGGCGCACGTGCAAAACTTATTTATCCCCCACCCCATCCCATTTTTAATTGCGAGAATTTTAAAATAATTTTGCTAGCTACCTCTAAGTCTGTTGCATGAATTGATTTAAGTTGTATTTTTAATTGACCTAACATATTCACCTTAGTCATTGGACTCTTTAAAACTACTTAAGTATAACTGATATAGTTTCGTGATTTATCAATGTTTTCAGTACCGTACTGGTACTATTGCTAGTTCCCAATCAGTCTTTACAATGTAAAAGAAATATTGACTGAAAACCAACATCCTTCAGTGTATAATCAAATCGACTGGTAATATGCATGCGCATATTATGTAACTATAGTGTATTAAATTTGATTCAAGATGTATAAACCGGTACATTTGCAGTGTTTTCCGATATTTCCTATTCAATATCTGGAAGAATAAACAAACTGGCCGGCTTCCTTGGCATCCTCTAATACACACACACACCCACACACACACACCACTTCTATGGTACTGGTAGATTTTATTTTGCTTGAACAAAATAAAAATTGTCTGTGTATCTTACTATGCTGCTCTTTAAAAGCATGTTTGTCGGCATTTTTATTTTCGGATCCCATCATGAATATACTTAATTTTATAGCTGTACGTAATATAACCTAAAGAAGGTAAAATTATGTTGCAGTATGCATTGTGTGAGCCAAATATGAAATAGTTTATTTTGGTCTCTTTAGTAATAAAGAATAACAAAAGTAAATAAATAAAATGACCGAACTGTCCAGTTAAATGTGTTTATTTTAATAACTCTTGTCTTTTTTTTTGGGATTAACATTTCTTAAACAAAACTGTTTAAACTTAAGCTGTTTAAACAAATCATAGCCTGTGCAGATGTTTAACTATTTAGTCTGATTACTTTAGCTCTAAGCTGTTTAAACAAATCATTGCCTGTGCAGATGTTTAACTATTTAGTCTGATACCTTTAGCTCTAAGCTGTTGAAACAAATAATTGTCTGTGCAGTTTATTTAGTCTGATTACTTCAGCTTTAAGCTGTTTAAACAAATCATCGTCTGTGCAGATGTTTATTTAGTCTGATTACTTTAGCTCTAAGCTGTTTAAACAAATCATTGTCTGTGCAGATGTTTAGTTATTTAGCCTGATTACTTTAGCTCTAAGCTGTTTAAACAAATCATTGCCTGTGCAGATGTTTAACTATTTAGTCTGATTACTTTAGCTCTAAGCTGTTTAAACAAATCATTGCCTGTGCAGATGTTTAACTATTTAGTCTGATACCTTTAGCTCTAACCTGTTGAAACAAATAATTGTCTGTGCAGTTTATTTAGTCTGATTACTTTAGCTTTAAGCTGTTTAAACAAATCATTGTCTGTTCAGATGTTTATTTAGTCTGATTACTTTAGCTCTAAGCTGTTTAAACAAATCATTGCGTGTGCAGATGTTTTGCTATATAGTCTGATTACTTTAGCTCTAAGCTGTTTAAACAAATCATTGCGTGTGCAGATGTTTAGCTATATAGTCTGATTACTTTAGCTCTAAGCTGTTTAAACAAATCATTGCGTGTGCAGATGTTTAGATATTGCATTGAAATTATACTCTATTCTAATAAATGAGGACATGATTTTTTTCCTTTTTATATTTAAAGAGTAAAAAAATGAAGTGCAGTTTTTGTAGGTTTCTAGAGGGCTATGGGCAGAGGTAGTACCTTTGATGCTCTGACAGCTGCACCCTCGGGTGGTCAAGCTCACTGGTCCTCGCTCATCTCTTGAATCTCTCACGTGTGGCTCCCCGCGCCACACCCTGGGCAACGGTCTAAGCTGACCGGCTAAACCGCGTGAGGGGGTGGTGCTGACACGGCACCACTGGGCGTATGAACTTCCAAATTGAAGTCACCGGCCAGGGCGGACGAGATCAAATGTGAACCCAACGGTTACGTGTCCGTGATCAAGGCGGGCCACCGATAATGAGGAAACCGGCTGTGGTCAAGCTTGGAGAGGGTTGGGCGCCGCCAAGCATTTCCTGTCCCAGATACACCATGACTGAAAACCTACTAGTTTTCAGTCAACAATGGTGCCCCAACGATCCATCCACGGGTTAAGGGATAGAAGAAGAAGAAGACCATCTCATAAATTCATTCATTTATTTCAGAATTATTTTGAATATTTTTTTCCAACTAATTTATGCAAATGATTGAAAGATGTTAAAAGCTTAAATCATCTTTTAGACTAAAATACACTCTTACTATTGAAAAAAATATTGTGATTAATTTCTGGTTAACTTCATTTTCTAAAGCCTATACTTTGTTTCAGTCAACATCATTTCACATAACGAAAGCTTGGAATGATTTCTTGATTAAAAAAAACTATTGATAATTTGTTAAAAATCAATGGAGATTTTTTTACAATCTAGCTGCTAAATGCGATTCTCAACAAAAAAAATTATAGTGACCACCAAACTGACTGAAATATATTCTAAAGAGAATTTCTGAAAGAATGGGATTAAAAAATATTGACTTCATTCTATTAATAAACAAAACATGCTGTGAACCAGAGATATATTCAAAGTGTTGTTGTGAACCAGAGATATATTCAAAGTGTTCTGAACCAGAGATATATTCAAAGTGTTGTGAACCAGAGATATATTCAAAGTGTTGTTGTGAACCAGATATATATTCAAAGTGTTGTGAACCAGAGATATATTCAAAGTGTTGTGAACCAGAGATATGTTCAAAGTGTTGTGAACCAGAGATATATTCAAAGTGTTGTTGTGAAACAAAGATATATTCAAAGTGTTGTTGTGAACCAGAGATATATTCAAAGTGTTGAGAACCAGAGATATATTCAAAGTGTTGTGAACCAGAGATATATTCAAAGTGTTGTTGTGAACCAGAGATATATTCAAAGTGTTGTGAACCAGAGATATATTCAAAGTGTTGTTGTGAACCAGAGATATATTCAAAGTGTTGTGAACCAGAGATATATTCAAAGTGTTGTTGTGAACCAGAGATATATTCAAAGTGTTGTGAACCAGAGATATATTCAAAGTGTTGTTGTGAACCAGAGATATATTCAAAATGTTGTGAACCAGAGGTATATTCAAAATGTTGTGAACCAGAGGTATATTCAAAGTGTTGTGAACTAGAGATATATTCAAAGTGTTGTTGTGAAACAGAGATATATTCAAAGTGTTGTGAACCAGAGATATATTAAAAGTGTTGTTGTGAACCAGAGATATATTCAAAGTGTTGTGAACTAGAGATATATTCAATTTTTTTTAGCCTTTACCGATATGGTCGTTTAGGAGAATGAATGGACACAACAACAGACATATATATGCAGTGGATACATTAACAAACATATATCTATAGAGAACACAACAACAATCATATATCTATAACGGACACATCAACATACATATGTATTTAGTGGACACATCAACAGACGTCATCTGTAGTGGACACAACACAAAACATATATCTGTAGTGGACACATCAACAGAAGTAAACCTGCAGTGGACACATCAACAGACATATATATA